>CM022177.2:15843506-15870024 GCA_011420285.2 Erysimum cheiranthoides
AGAAAATTGCACATCGGGGCCATGGCACCTTCCGACTCCCCTGTGGCTGCCACCCAGGATATGCGTCTACATAGGGAACAGAACCCGGTGAAGGAGGAGGGCCGAGCTGTGTAGGCACATACTGCACCATAAGGCCCATATTTGGCTGGATTCCATAATAATTAAGACCCATTCCCATTCTACCCATATTAGAGTTACTTGGCCCTCTCATTTGTCGGAACTTCGGATCGTCTTTCTGAGACTCAGGAGCATTCTTGTGGTTCCTCGGAGCCAGCGGGTCCATCTGCCCAAATGACTGTTGGCAGTACTGCATATACATAGGATCTGGGAAAGACGGCTGTCCCGGTGGAACATAGAGCTTCTCTGCATACTGCATTTCACCTCCGTGGACTACACTTCCCGCACTTGGCCCAGATAATTGAGGAATAAATTCTGGACTGACAATAAGTGGGACAGAAGCATGGGAAGGGTATCCAGGTACAAACTGTGGGATCATGTTACTGTATGGTCCATAACCATATTGAGGAGAATAAACAGCAGGAGACTGCATGTTATAGACATGAGCTGGTGAAGTCAAATAGGCCGTTTGGGTAGCAGTATAAAGCTGAGGCGGCGTAAAACCTGAAGACTGAAGCACAGGCTGACCATCACCCGAGAACTTGTAAGGTTGTCCGTAATGAAACTGTCCAGTCCCGGTAACTGCATCGTTTACACCATGAGAACCCAATTTGCCACCACTTTGAATCCAAGTTCCATTATTTTGCTGTTGGTGCAGCTGCCTTTCTGGCCTTGCATACCTTGGTTCTCGAGGGTAGTTAGCCGTTCCAGATCCGGATATGTTAGTATTCTTCATTTTAGAGATGATAGTCGATTCATCGAGACTCTTCTCATTGCCAATGGAAGCTCCCGTTGTTGAAGCAGCATTATCTTTAACCATGACATCATCTGACATCTCTGAGAAGTTACCACCCTCATCCGCTGTGTTCATTTCACCATTTGAAGAGTTAGACCGACTATGTTGAGGGGTCGGCCCAGAAGAACTATCATCCTGCAATGAAAAGAGATTCAAATGTGACTTATTATAGGGCTAAAGAATGAAATTTCACTACTCACAACCAGATTATTAATGAGAAAGGAAAGAAAGTGAAGCCGCACCTGCCTGAAGTCTTCCAAACCTTGAGAACCAGTCGAAAGACGACTGTCCAACCCATTTGTCTTATCTGAAACACTATTAACAGATAACTGTTGAGAGCTTTCATCCTCAGACACTTCCTTATGAGTAGAAAGTGTACCTTGAGACAAATGATTGGGGGAATTAACTTTATTCAATCCCCGGTTACTTCTAAACCTACCTACACGACTGTCTACAAACTGATACTCAGTAGGGTAATAAATGGGTGGAGAAGGTATACGGTTAAGGTTTTGTTTAGAAGAATAACAAGGATGAGTGGTGACAGGCTCCTCAAAACCGTAACTTGGTAGCTTCAAGTTATTGTAACCCGAGCCGCCCTGTCGTGACAAGAGATTATCCACAGCTAAAAAAGATCCCTCCATGCTCGGTGGAGCACTTCCACTTCGATTAGGAACAGAAACCTGCCTAGAATTAGACCATCTTTCATTGCTTCCAGACATCCTAATAGGATTCTCAGTTGCCATTATATTGCTTTCCTACACCAAGAAAGGAGCTTTAACACAAGTACCTGAAGAAAAAAAGCTCTGTTCAAACAAATTTATCACCAATAAAATCACAATAAGATAATGAATTTGAACTAACATGGTAAGCAAATAAGCAAATGACACATAGCTTCTAATCAGAATCTCTTTTTGTTTTCGGCAGACAATTAAAACAATTCGAAATCGAGTACTAAAACTATAGAAGTCAAAAGTAAAGAACACAGAACAACCAAGAGCAAAGCCTTAAAGTCTATGACATATCTAGACGCAGATAGAGATAGACATGACCATGTAATGGTCCTCGCATTAGAGAAAAAAAAAGAGAAGGATAAACGAGAGGCAGAGAGATAGAGATAGAGAGATAGAGAGAGAGAGAGAGAAGAATCAAGAAACAGAGTGTAAGTAGAACGGAAATGAAAAATCAAGACTTGTTGTTATCCCCAAAAAAAAAAAAACCTAGAAATGAATGAACTTTATACTTAGGGAGCTTAAGTGGGTACGAGGGTGAGTGATTTTTCTTACCAGAAGGCGATTGATTGATTATGGAGAAGGAAGCAAAAAGATTCACTGTTAAGAAACCCTAGATTCTGGTGCTCAGAGAGACAAGGAGGAGAGAGAAATGTGATATTGGAAGTGACCATCTTTGGCTAAGTCAGTGGGATTTTTTAAATGTTTGGATTTTTTTCCGGTAATGGCAAAAAAAAAAAAAAAAGAAGCCTATTTTCAATTTTCCACCATTACGGTACTTTCTTTTTCCGCGAAGTTTATGGAGTTTGACTTTTTGAGCATTATCGATTAACCAAAATATTATTACTTTTTTTTTTAATATATTTTTATTCATTTTTCTATTTTCTTTCTAGAATTATATTTTTTGGGTGATTAACTGATTAAGTCATGGTTAGTTTAACTACAACTAACCTATTACTAATTAATAGTTGTGGACAAAATTTCGATTAAACGAAATAAAGTCAAACGAAATTGACTTTTTACAATAATTATTTACTTTGTATATTTAATTTTGAATTATGATCATTAGTTACATTAATGTGTCTGATTAGTTTTTTCTAATTTGTGTCAGAAAATGACGAGACCACATTTTTGAAATCTAAGAAAGCATATGTTTTTTTTCCCTGACATCAAGAGAATATGTTTAAAATTATCAAAAAAAGTTAACTAGTTAAAGTTTATTGCGAAAATAAACTAACCAAACAAAAAAAAAAGGTTGAATTATATTGCCAAAACAAGCATGTCCGATTTTGTAAAAGAATATGTAGTTCATAACTAAAACTGGACATACGTACATGTTTTAACCTTTGACTTTATTTTTGTGTCCAAAGAGCCCACGCAAAGCATGGAAACTCGCACTCACATTTTGCTGATTTGCTCTGTTCAAAATCAGACAGAAAAATGGTGTTAATTAAAACCTGAGACGTGTGGGGTTTAATCATGATCCATTTGAATTATTTCTTATCTGATATAACTCTTTCTGGAGTACTTGTGATTGTGCCTAATTTTCATAGTTTTTAAACTTTCTTTGGGACTACATTTGACGAGGTTTTTCTCATGATTTGGGACTAATTATCATAGATTTGATCAGATACAGATCAAAATTTGATGGTTCTGGAAGGTAAAAATATACTTACAGGTACACTTTTACCATTTAAATTTTCGATTTTATTTTTGTAAAACTAGTCCAATTTATTTTCCTAAATGAAAATTGTAAATATTGAAATTCTCTTACAAAGTTATGTTGGTTGACTTTGGTCATCTTCTAAGATACTGTCAATGCGATGTTATGGATGTGGCACTTTTGTGGCTTCAGCATATAATATCCAAGCAGACGCTATGTATCTATCTTCCATTTTAAGTTTTTAAGGGAAAAAATAACTACTATCCAATCTGTCCATCCACGTCTAATGGAAATTTCTTTGTACCTGTACTTTGTATAAAGAAATTTCTACTAGTCATATACAAATACTTGCACTCACACAAAAAAAAACCAATATTCTACTTGTACAAAGAAATTTGCGTAAATCATATACAAATACAAATACAACGAAATCTTGTGGAAGCCATATTTTCATCTATGGTTGAATGCAATTCCAGAAAAGAACAGTCTGTTGCTGTCGATTGGAAAAAAACCGTATTCACTTGCCGAATTATCGTCGTTCATGATAAGTGTTCCATTAATTGTCCAATGGTAAGACAGCTCAAAGACCAATAGTCGTGATGTTATTCAATTTTCATCTCCTTATTTCGTGCAACCCTTTGTAGTCTAATCTTTGATGCATTTGTACACACTTTTTGTCTTAAACTTCCATGTACCACTCTTTTGCCCCACTCAATACTAAGTGCTTCAAAGGGTCAGTTTCTCAGAATTCTCTAATGGGAAATTTTGCACTAAATTTTATAATTTTTTGACAATTACACTCAATTTTGCAGTAATTTGAAAACTACATTTTCTATTGCAATTTTACCATAATACCTTTTTTATTGTTTGTTTTAATTTTTAAATTTATTATTATATATCATAATTGTTTGTTTTAAATCCATCATTATTTAAAATTTGAACAAAAAAAACTCAATGTTTTCGAATATCTATTTTTTAATATGAAAATTTTGATTATAAAATAGTATTTGTAAAAACTAATTAATCAAATTATTTTATTTTTGTTTTCTGATTTTTAATTATTAATTTAGGACAAAATTTTGGCCTTTTGGTGATATCACCAATTTACTCTTAAACAAAGCTAAAATTGAATAATTTAGTAAGAGCAATAATGGCCTAATGGGAAACAACAACGAAAAAATTGGACAACATGCAACAACAGCAATTAAAAGATAATTAAATTTAAATTAATGTCCATAAGCAGATCGTCCGCCGTCGTGGCAGGAACAAAGCGGCGACTGTGATGAAGAGTCAAGTGCGATGACAGAGCTAAATTCGTTATTTTTGATACCCACCACTTGGACAATTTGCTTTTCAATTGACCCATACAGGCAATCAGATAAAAAAATAATCTTTGTTTTTATTTAATGAAAAAAGGTTCTAGAGTCGTGGAGCCAACTCAAATCCAAAAACAAAATAGAAATGTAGATTCTTTGGGAACATTTTATGACTAGTTTAATAACAAGAAATTAAGAGAAACTATTGGAGAAAATAGAAAGCCGGAATTAATAATGTTACTATCTTGCTTCGAGTTCAATCACTGGAGAAGACTTGTTGGTTTCACCACCAAAAAGTCTCTCTTCTTCTTCAATTCTTTATTTCAAAGTTCAAACCCAAGAGAGAGAGAGAAAAGGAATCAAAGGAGGAAGTGCTCAGGTATGTATAAAAGAAACCAAAACGATCTGAATCGTCTTCCACTTGTGTCTATGTTTTTTAGGAATAAAGATTTATTTTTTTAAAGGAAAAAAGTAAACTTTCCCTCTTCGCGTATATCTTCTCTGACCTCATCACATTCGTTGAAGCACTCTTCTGGGTTTTCTTTTCTTGCCCTAGATCTTAAAGAAGAGCATCAAATTCGACTTTTTTTAGATCCGGGTTCGGACAAAGATTCTGTCTTTCTGCATTCTACCGTTTCAAAATCAACTCGAGGTAACTGTATTTTGACTCTTTTTAACTCATAATGCTCACTACATTGTCTCCAGATTTTATTTTTTTGTTGCTCTACTCTACGATTGCTGGACAGCTGAATCTGGGATTTGTAGCTTTTGATTTTAGTTTGGTCGGAGAAAAATCACTTGACTTAGTCTTGTTGAGCTTGTACGTGTGAGTTTAGGAGGAATGTCCTGCACTTCCCGAATCACGGGAACAACGTGCATTTTGCTTCTTTTTGAAGCAGTTTTGCTCTTAAGATTAGTTTGAAACATAACTTAATCTCTCCGTGTTTTCCGGAAATTATAGTCTCCGAGAGTCTTTGTTCTTCGTTAGATCAATAAAAACTCAAAATCTTTTTTTCATTCAGGCAATGTCAATCTAAAAGAAGTAAGTATCTGCAGAGGTGAAAAAAGATTCAATCTTTGTATGCCTATCAATTAAAAGGGAGAAGGGAGGTGTTTAGATTGGTTTCAATGGGTGAGACGCAGAAGGTTTTGCAGGGACCACGTCACCACCACACATCTTTGAAGAAGCCTTTATGGGTTGTTTTGACAGTTTCAGTGACCAGTATGCTTCTCATCTGTAGTCACATGTATCCAAGACACGGCAAGAACTCCTCGTGTCATGGCCTCTATAGCACTAGCGGCTGCGAGGATGCTTTCTCCACGTGGCTTCCTGTTCATGTCAGGAAATTCACTGATGAGGAGGTAGCTGCTCGAGCTGTGGTCAGAGACATACTAAGAACGCCTCCCTTCATTACCAAAAACTCCAAAATCGCTTTCTTGTTCTTGACTCCCGGTACTTTGCCATTTGAGAAGCTCTGGGATGAATTTTTCAAGGTAACAAACACCTCGATGAAATGCCCAAAGTTTAGCTGCATTTCATTTACTTATTGCCGGTTTCTGGTGTTGTGAAGGGTCATGAAGGGAAGTTCTCGATTTATATCCACCCGTCAAATGAACGACCAGTTCACATCAGCCGTCATTTTTCTGATCGTGAGATCCATAGTGATGAGGTCACTTGGGGAAGGATTTCTATGGTTGATGCCGAGAAGCGGTTACTGGTTAGCGCTCTTGAAGATCCTGACAACCAACACTTTGTTCTTCTTTCAGAGAGGTAATGACTTCAATGTTGCCTCAATGTCCTAATTAAGGTTTTCTGCACTAATCAAATCACCTCATATTTATTTTCCGCGCAGTTGTATACCGTTGCATACTTTTGACTACACCTATAGATATTTGCTGTACTCCAACATTAGCTTCATTGAGAGGTACATAACTCTCTTAAGACTAATAAATAACAAAAAAAAGTTTGATCTCTCCATTAATATTCAGTGACACGCTTCAATTATCTGCCTGTTTCTCAAGTTTTGTGGATCCTGGTCCACATGGGACCGGTAGACATATGGAACACATGTTACCAGAAATTGCCAAGGAAGATTTTAGAAAGGGTGCTCAGGTAAAGACAAGCTTTAATCTCCAAGAGCTTGTCTTAATCAGTATGCTGCTACTGTGATAAGACCAAAAAAAGAAGTTTTTATCACCTTTTGTTGTGTAATTTTGTCTTCTTTTTTTTTTCTTGTCAGTGGTTCACAATGAAGCGACAACACGCGATTATAGTGATGGCCGATGGGCTTTACTACTCAAAATTCCGCGAGTATTGTGGAGTAAGTTTGTCCTGCAGCTGAATATTTTTGGTTTTCATATCGTAGCTTTTTCATTGCAGATCTTTTGATATAACTCAATAAAAGTTTTCAGTTCTCTTCGTTTTGAGTTCTGAATCTGACATTAAGTTTCTATAAATTTTAGCCTGGAATAGAGGCCGACAAGAACTGCATTGCTGATGAACATTACTTGCCAACATTCTTCAACGTGAGGCTATTCTTTTTCACACCCTATATTTTGCAATCTTTTAAACCTTCTTGATGCTGAAACATGTTTATTTGCCGGCTATTCTTTCAGATGATTGATCCCATGGGGATCTCAAACTGGTCAGTGACGTATGTTGATTGGTCTGAACGAAGGTGGCATCCAAAGACATATGGAGCAAACGAGATTTCATTAGAGTTCATGAAAAATGTCACGGTATGTTTCAAAACGCAGTCTCTTGAAAATTGACACAATCAGCATCTTATTATACTTTTCTCGTTTCTCGGTTGTGCAGTCCGAGGACATGAGTACACACGTCACAAGTGTGGGCGAGGTAAGCTCTTGTGACTCTCCCTTTGCGGCCTCTTTTCTCTTTCTTTCTCTCTCTTTTATACTTTCACTTGTGGTTTTGAAGCATGGAGATGAGCTGCATTGGCCTTGTACATGGAACGGCATTACACGGCCTTGTTATCTGTTTGCAAGGAAGTTCCATCCTGATGCTCTCGACACATTGGTCAACCTCTTCCCAAACTACACAAGCACAGTTGTCTGAGAGAGGATTCTTGAAAAAAAAACACATGATTCTTGGATCTAATTATGTTCCAGATATGTCTCAGAGATGGATCTTTTAGATACTGTAAATTTTCTTAAGAGACTGAAATGATTTTTGGAATTTTGATGTTTCTTGATGAAACTGAAAGCCCGTTATACGCAATTAGAGCAGAATTTTTTTGTTATAGAAGTATTATTGTGCGATTTGCACTCTGGTTCGGTCTGTGTCAAACAGTTTATGTTACATGGAACTGTTAAAGCTATCATCAACACAGAGTGTTACAATCTTGGAACCGGTTTATGTTTACTCCTTGTGCCTCTGTGATGACTAGTGGAGCCCGAGGAACCGTGGGACGTAGCGGTGCACAGTCCCAGTCTTTACCGTCTTTGACCACAGAGAAATGTTTGGGAACCCATGACTCACCTGAAGCCTCTCTCCGTTTCAGAGACTCTCTCTGCTTCTCCTCCACAGCTCTCTTAGCTTCTCTTGCTCTTTCCCACTCTTTTTTCAGTATTCCTTCACTTACTTCATTCCACACCATCGTAGACTCGCTATCCATTACCTTCTGCAGATTCTTGACAGTTGGAAGTTTGAGTCCTGTGATATTCTCCTTGGCATTGTAGATAACCTCGAGCTCACCAGTCTTCAAATTTTTCGCCATTACTGTTCTGAAACATTTATGAGATGTTAATGACATGATCACAGCGTTTCATGTTCTTAAGAGCTGTAATGACTATATGATTCCAAGTTTTTTACCTGTCCCAATGGCCAAAGATATCGTAGAGTTGATTACCAGAGGAAGAGCCAAAGATCTTTCCTTTAATTGATCTATTGTTGTTGCCTTTAAATCTTTCGATGAAGGAGTCGGAGATCAAGTTTAATTCAGCTTCGAGATCGCTCTCCGGGCACTTTATCTTGACTTTTCCGGCCCAATAAGCTCCCGGCGTCGGTAAGAATTTCATAACTAGTCTCGGTTGGCCCATCTCATATGTCTCTTTGCGATTCAGAAGCTTCATTACCCTTTTACCCTTTACTTCAACGTCCACGTAAGCACCTTCAACGTACAAATTTTAGATGTTGGAACCAAGACGAGAGTGGTTCGGTTTTTATTTTTTAGGGTAAACCGAGCGCATATTCGAATTAGTTGTGTTCGTGGACGGATTAGTCAAAATTAGACTTGGTTTTGAGATAATTTGATGTAGCAGAAACGATTTGACTGCTTTATCTTAATAAAAGATAAACATACCACGAAATTTAGGAGTGAAATATTGACAACATTGGACGTCAATATTTTCCTTCTCGTGAGTCGCATGAAGTGCGGACACCGGAGGATGATGCACTACCTGAAAATTAACGATATACACTATAATATGATGCAATGTTTTCAAAAGTTTGATTTTTTAAAACAAAAAAATGGAAACAATCTCCAACTATTCAGTTGTTTTTGATAAAATCACGATTTTTTTCTTTTTAAAAGACACAAACAAATCATTTGGATCAATGTTATATTTAGACTCATCATTTTTATTTTTCATTTTTATTTTGTCAGCAGCTATATAATATTCATCTTCGACCATAGATCTAAGGGAGTAAAATAAAAATGTTTTTTGTTCTAAGGGTTAGTAAAAAGTATATTTCTAATTGCCGCGTCGTTTATGTGTTTCTCTATTGTTAGTAGAGTTAATGACGTATTTAATCATATTTACGTCTGCTTAATTCCAAAAGGTAAAATACCATATACTATGATAAGTATAAATATTAAACTGAGTTAAATACTTAAATTATTTGATTATGGAAATTATAAAAAAATATATATATCTTTATAAAATATCTAAATAGATTGTCAATTCTATTGAAGGCTTCTTATAAAATTTATCAGTTTCGCTTTATAATTGCAATGAAAATGATTATACTTGTTCGGCGAGGACGTTGATGTGACCGTTGGAGACATGATGGGTCTCGCCGAGAACAGGGTTGTACGGAGACATGCCAACGACCACCGGACGTAGTGTGGAGATGTTCCACGTCACCACCGATTTAAGCCGTTCGATGGGAAGATCGCGTCGGCTGCATTCCCCAAGCAGATCCCGACCGCCGAAGCTGTAAATCATCTCGCCGTAACTTTGGAGTTGTGATCTTGGTAGGTTCAGCTGAGGTGGGAGCTTTACATTCAAAGAAAATAATTAATAACTTCTTGAGAAAATCCATATTATGAATTAGTTGACAACGACGTGATTAGTATAGAAATATAAATAAATTATAAAACCTATGTAACATTAATATAAAATTCGATCTAAGCTGTTGATCATTATCGATCGTTTCATTTTGTATTTCATGCACAATAAATATTTATTGATATATATATATATGTGTGTGTGTGTGTGTGTGTGTGTTGGCAAATATATATATATATACTCAAAGATAACACTAAAATATGTAATATCATATATCGTAAAACAAACTTCATTTCTTGTCTCTTCACTGAAAATATATCAATGTTTGTTTAGGAAAAATAATACGCAATGGTCGTTTTGTAAAATAGCAATAAATTTTAATTCAACAAGGTTTTAAAGAAATTACACCTGAAAATTGGTGAGATCAGATCCTGGGCGTACGGTCTTAACGAGACAGAGGATCTTGCTGATGACAGTTGAAGCTTTGTGCTCAGAATCTTTCTCATCCTCCAACGAAAAAGGTTTGGTCAGAACAAGGTGCCTTCTCATTTGTTCCTCTTCTGCCTTTATACAACCAAACATTAACTTTGTCAGTTTAGAGTCTTTAGACTTCAAACACCTTATTAATGACCGAAACCGCTGTTTACTAGCTTTAAATTTATCACCATTTCTAACGTCTGAAACCCGCCACACATAGCTTGATTAATAATAATGCCATAATTAAGATCAAGATATATCAACAAAAGACTATTTAGTATTAAACTAACACATACCAAACAAAATTAATCTGTTTTTTCATTAAATTTAGGATTTTGGGTTTTTAAAAGTAAGATAAATCTTAATTAGTTTTTAGGTTTTGAATTATCAAAAGTTCTTCACAGGTATAAAATATGTAAAAAGTAAGAATCATTTACCATTTGAGAAGTTGTTGAAGAGAAACTATATTTCTGATTTTCTTCTATGAGATTTTTGTAATGAAACGATGTAGGAATAGATGTATCAAGGAGTTCTATTTATGAAACGAATTGAAAAAAAAAAACTAAAAACCCAGGGTTAAAACACTCTATCACAGTACCTAAGTGATAACTATCAATGTTTTTGCTCCATTTATATAGAAACATAGATAGGGTTATGTAAATAGAGAGTTAGCTTAGCATTAACTATGGATTCGGAGGGGGCGGGGCGTTGGTCGTTAGATCCATCTTTTGGTCATTTAAGGCTGCCATAGTTATGCTAACCCCTCATAAGGCTAGATCCGCCAGTGGCTCTGATGCTTAACTAATTAAATTATGGAGATGAATTGATTTGTTATTAACACAGATCATTTCCAGCTTTATTGAATACACCTAAGAGTTAATGCAAATTCACCACCGAAAATTAGAGAAGTAGATGGATTATATATATTAATTTCTTAAGAGGAAAATAATATAATTTCTGTTATATAATGGAAGTGAAAAATCCCCTATATTATTTTAGAAGTCTGATCTTTCTGGAAAAGTTAACGTGTCGATGTCGCTAACACATTGAACCGGTTTGTGATTTCTCCTTGTGCCTCTGCGATGACGAGTGGAGCCCGAGGAACCGTGGGCTGTAGCGGTGAGCAGTCCCAGTCTTTACCGTCTTTGACCACTGAGAAATGTTTGGGAACCCATGACTCACTAGAAGCCTCTCTCTGTTTCTGAGACTCTCTCTGCTTCTCCTCCACAACTCTCTTAGCTTCTCTTGCTCTTTCCCACTCATTCTTCAGTATTCCTTCACTTACTTCACTCCACACCATCGTCGATTCGCTCTCCATTACCTCCTCCAGATTCTTGACAATTGGAGACTTGAGTCCTGTGATATTCTCTTTGGCACTGTAAATAACCTCGAGCTCACCAGTCTTCAGATTTTTCGCCATTACTGTTCTGTAACATTTATGGGATGATAACGACATCATTCACAGCTTATGGTGTTCTTAAGAGCTGTACTGACTTTACGATTCATGTTTCTTACCTGTCCCAATGGCCAAAGATGCTGTAGAGCTGATTACCAGTGGAAGATTCAAAGATCTTTCCTTTAATCGATCTATTGTTGTTGCCTCTGAAACTTCCAATGAAGGAATCGGAGATCAAATGTAAGTCAGCTTCGAGATCAGTCTCCGGACACTTTATGTTGACTTTTCCGGCCCAGTAAGCTCCAGGCGTCGGTAAGAATTTCATAATTAGTCTCGGTTGGTCCATCTCGTAAGTCTCTTTCCGATTCAGAAGCTTCATTGACCTTTTACCCTTTACCTCAACATCCACGTAAGTACCTTATGAACCATTAGATGAGTTATTACATGCAGAAAATTAGATGTTGAAACCAAGACGAAATGGTTTGGTTTTAGGGTAAACCGGACGCATATTCGAATTAATTGTGTTCGTTCTTGGACGGAATATTCAAAACTAGACTTGGTTTTGAGATAATTTGGATGTAGCAGAAACAAATTGACACTGCTATCTAAGTTTTTTTTTTTAAAAAAAAAACATACCACGAAATTTAGGAGTGAAATATTGAGACCATGTCACGTCGATATTTTCTTTTTCGTGAGTCGCATGAAGTGCGGAAACCGGAGGATGGTGCAGTACCTGAAAAGTGTTGGACTCTTTTCAAAAGTTTACGACTTAAGTTACTTAAAAAAAGATTTACAGTTTTTTGGTTTCATAAATATATACACTAACAAATCATTTTGACCAGTTTAATACACGGAATTATTATCATGCTTGTACGTAACTCTACTAACAAATCTTTTTTTTTTTTTTTTTAACAAATCTAACGTTAAACTTCTTCCGCAGAACCCTTTATCAAAAAAAAAAAAAACAAAAAAAAACTATCGCTGCTAACTGAAAACGAAAAATGCTTTTAAATGGCGCAACATTAGTTGAACGTTTATTTTAAGGGTTGCTAAAACTAATCATCCAAATCCAGTTTCGTTTACAATTTTTTTTCTATGATTAGTAGAGTTAATGACGTGCCTAATCATGTCTATTGTAATGAATATGAGTAATACTATTATTTCAAGAAGAAAAATGATTATACTTGTTCAGCGATGACGTTGATGTGACCGTTGGAGACGTGGTGAGTCTCGCCGAGAACGGGGTTGTACGGAGACATGCCAAAGACAACCGGACGGAGTGTGGAGATGTTCCACGTCACCACCGATTTGAGCCGTTCGATAGGAAGATCGTGGCGACTGCATTCCCCAAGCAGATCTTTACCGCCGAAGCTGTAGACCATCTCACCGTAACATTGGAGTTGTGATCTTGGTAGGTTCAGCTGAGGTGGCAGCTTTACGTTCAAAGAAAATAATCATAACTTTTTAAAACGAAAAGTCATCATCTAAGTAAATTATTTGGAACATGATGTGATTTGTACGAAATGTAAATTAAATGTTCAACTGTTAAGAGAGTTTGATGATATACGATCTGTATGTGTAAAGTTACATATGGTGTATAATTTACCCCAAAAATAATGTTGCACATGTTATAATTAATATAACTACTTCATAGTTTTTTTAAAAAATAAAACAAAAACTACTACAGTACTACTTCATAGTACCTATTTCCTCTTCTGTAATAAGACCTTTCTCTTTTCTGTAATAATACCTTTTTCTTTTCTGTAGTCAGTTAATAGTTTTTACCACTCTTAGATTTCAGAAATTTAATACTATGGAAAAGGAAAAAGATTTTCTTCGAGTTATTTAATATATAGAGAAGAAATAGTTGGACAGTTCACTTTCATGCATTGTGTGGTATATACCTACCTACGAGGATAATTCACTACTAATTAAAACTAAAAAAACAAGAACCCAATATTTTTAATAACAAAAAATATCAATATATAATATATGTATATCTAATAGATTATACTGAATTATAAAACCTATATAATATAAACTAAAGTTATAAACTGTTGAAACTGTAGCTAATAAATAATATCGTAAGTTTGTTGTTTAATTTATTATATGGATCATATCATTCTAAATTCATTTTAATATTGTATCTCCTAATAGACAAACTTCATCTTTTTGTTCTTCACAAAAATAAATAATACTCCCTCTGTTTCAAAATATAAGTTGTTTTAGAAGATTTTTTTTTTTCACAATATAAATTGTTTTGATAGTTTAAGATAACTTTTACTTTTATTGAATAGTGTGTGACCAATTACATGATTCTAAATTAATTAAATTACATTTATTTTATATATTAAATTATATTTTTATTTTTAAAAGTAACATTCAACCAAAACAATTTATATTTTAAAACAGAGAGAATACTCATTGTTTGTTTAAAAAACAATATAGGCAAATAGTAGTTCTAATTCACAACAATAAAAATTACTTCAACAAGACAACAAGGTCATTAAGAAATTACACCTGGAAATTGGTGAGATCGGATCCTGGGCGCACGTTCTTAAAGAGGCTGAGGATCCTGCGGATGAGATTCGAAGCTGTGTGCTCAGGATCTTTTTCATCTTCCAACGAAAAAGGTTTTGCCAGAACAGGGTGCCTTCTCATTTCTTCTTCTTCTGCCTATTCACAACAAAAATGATCGAATCTATTAGTCAAAACTAAACACCTAATTAGTGGTTGAAAACTGGCTTAAAAATTAATCACCATTTCTCACGTCTAAAAACCATTATATTAGGTTTATATAATTCTAGAAAATCAAGAAATCTCATATCATCTCAAATGGCTTGATTAAAAATGACATGATTAAGATGACAATATATATCAACAAAAGATAATACTTACTAAGAGAGCGTACCAAACAAATATGGTTCATTAATTCAGGATTTTTTTTTTTCAACTATTAATTCAGGATTTTGAGTTATAAAAAGTAAGATAAATCGTAATTAGATTGTGCAATCTCTAAACTCTAAAGTATACACTATTTATGCCCCACTTACGATATGAGAAGTTTTTTAAAAAAAAAAAACCATTTGAGAAGTTGTTTAAACTAAAAGTTGTCAAAAAAAGCTTTTTGAGATTACAAGTGTGGAAGAGTCGTAGAGAATAACCCACTTACCATTTGAGAAGTTGTTGATGAAGAGAAACGCTATTTCTTAATCTTTTTGATGAGTTTTTTTAATAAACGATTAAAAGAAGAAAGAATCAGTGAGTTTTATGTATGAAGCGAATCTGGAAAACTTAAAAACTAACAAGTTGAAACACTCTTCATCACAGCACCCCAAGAATAACTCTCAATCTCTTGGCTCCATTTACATAGAAACTATGTAAACAGAGAGATGATAGACAAGGAAAAGAGTTGGGTGAGCATTAAGTATAGGGATATGGATTCGGAAGAGGCGTTGGTTGTTAGGTCCATCTTTTTCTCATTTAATATTTCATCGTTCGCTTAGATCGTGGCTGATTTGTGTTGTGCTTAGGGGAATGGTCCAAAGTCTTTTGTTTAGTCGGTTTAGTTCACTAAGAGTTTTGTCGGTTTTGTTAGAATTTGGTTTGGTCATGTCTTATATTTTATATTTTAATTTCTACAGAATAAAAAAAGAAATGCTTGATGTCAAAACAAAAAAACAAGAAATGATTATGGTTAGTCACATGAATGTAGTGGGTAAGTAAATGTTTGTCTGTAACTTTCACGTTCAAAATATATTTTTGTACAATGGAGTGATCAATCAAATTATTCTCTCCATAATCAGTATGTAAAAAAAAAATTCAAATTTTATGGAACAAATTAAAAAATGTTTAGAAAATAGTTTTCATGAAATGGAGAAAATATATATGATTCTGATGATGAACTAATGATTAAATCAAGTAGTTACTCCCCTGGACAGAGGTTCCAAGCGTTGATTTTTTCTGAACATGATTTTCGACACATATTGGTCGTGTGTCAGGGTTAATTAAGATGACGTCTTCGTCTTTGAATTCGCCAGCTATTCCAGTCATTTAAGTTTGTGATTTTTAAAGATTTTTCTTCCCCCTTTTAGATTTCTTATTTTGAGAGATTATTTTAGCTCGTAACGGTAGAAATAGGAACACTAATTTCTCTTTTGTAGACCCTTTCACTTTTGTAGTTTCAATTGATATAAACTTTTGAGAAATTGAGATAAATGCCCCTCCTTCTATGTCACTTTGCAAAAATGCCCCTGCCCCTTATGTTACTAATCTTTTGCCCAAAATGGACAATTTTGCCCTCAACGCCTCTCACCTTCTCTGCGACATCTAGGTCGTCGATGTCTCGCCGTCTCGCCGTCAGATCTCGCCGTCGATCTCGCCGTCAAGATCTTCTACAGAACGTATGGTCATGGTCCTTCCAAAGCTCTTCTCATCATAGGTCTCTCTCTCGTTTTAATTTCTCATTTCCGAGCTTGATTTTGATTGAATCGTCCGCTGTTGCTCAATTGTTTATTGGGTTTTTTTTCTCTTTTTTTGTTCAGGTTTAGCAGGAACTCATGAGTCATGGGGTCCTCAAATCAAGGGATTGACGGGAACGGATAAACCAAACGACGAAGACGATGGAATCGTTTCCGATGATTTAGGAACTGGCCATGGAATTGAAGTTTGTGCTTTTGATAATCGTGGTATGGGTCGAAGCTCTGTGCCTACTCACAAATCTGAGTACACGTGAGTCTCTATTGCCCTCAATTTCAATATTGAAAACCTAATTCTCTGCTTTTGTGCTCTTAGTTTCAACAATTATCTGTGAAGTTGGTTTTGTTAGCTTCACTTAGCTTTTGTTTTGGCGCAGAACAACGATAATGGCAAAGGATTCAATTACTTTGTTGGATCATTTGGGATGGGAGAGAGCTCACATAATTGGTCATTCTATGGGTAATTTGTTTGAATTTTGATCCTTTTTTCCTAGCCAAATCATTTAATGGTCCCTCTTCAAAGAGAGATTTCTTGCTCATAGAACAAAGACGATTGTTTTGTGGTAGTTAAGACTACCTTTTCTTTTGTTTTTTCATTGATATAAATACTTGGAGCATCCCTCCTACAACTGGAAATTACAAGTAAAAGAAACATGGAGTATAACTCCTACAAACGTGGAATTGATGGAAACTGGGAATCGTGGAAGACTCCATTATTAACGCAACTGAAACAAAACAGAGACTAAGTCGTTTGACTTAGTGTTGGACATACTTTGGATTGGGCCTGCGGGCCTGCTTCTTTCTTCCTCATGTCTTCTTCTTTCTTTCTCGTGTCTGTACTCATCATCATTTAAGTACTATGGTTCTGTTCTATAGATACTTAAAGAAGTCTTATGTGAATTCTTAATTTCTTATTGTTGTTCTCTTGGCTTTTTTGATTAATAGGAGCAATGATAGCTTGCAAATTACTATTGGAAGCTGAGCCGATGCATCGTTTTGAGAATGGTGCAGAAGAGATGAAGGAAGACGTGAAAGCGGATAAAGATTGGCTGACGGAGTTCGAACATAACTATTGGAGCGATGTTTTGACAGAGAAAGAGAAACTCAAGGAGCAGGAGACTGTAGAAGCCTGTAGTCAACAGTCTGATTCGCTCTCTGTTGCAGACTATGGTTGGCCCAATGATCTTGATCAGAGTCAGTGGGATCCTTCAGAGATGTTAGATGTTGATGAGCTACTAGGTGACATAAATGACGACGTGTTTACTGGTTGGGAGGCACTTCAAATTCAAATATATTTAAATATTCGTCATTCTATATTTAAGGTTGGGTTTCGTGGGCTATGGTTTGGACTGTTGACGAAGAAGCTTCATGTTATACTTTCATATCAAGGACAGAATTATCCAATTAAAAAGGATTTGCAATGTGAAACAGACAAATTAAATCATTTTTATACATTTATATGATTTTAAAGTCGTGAAAAAAATATATATGATTTTAAAGTTTTATAAGGCTATTATATGGGTTTTTATATGGTTTTTGTATGGTTTATTACTTTTTATAATGTTTTTATAAAAGTTTTATATTGTATTTACATGGTTTTTACATAATTTTTATATGGTTTTTATATGGTTTTTACATGGTTTTTACATGGTTTTTATATGGTAATTATTGTAAGGTTTTACATGGTTTCTACATGATTTTAACATGGTTTTAACATGGTTTTAACATGGTTTTTATATGGCTTTTACATGGTTTTTACATGGTTTTTATATGGTTTTTATATGGTTTTTACATGGTTTTTACATGGTTTTTACATGGTTTTTACATGGTTTTTATTGTAAGGTTTTACATGGTTTTTACATGATTTTTATATGATAATTATTGTAAGGTTTTTTACATGGTTTTTACATGGTTTTTATATGGTTTTTACATGGTTTTTACATGGTTTTTTATATGGTAATTATTGTAAAATTTTATATGGTTTTACATGGTTTTTACATGGTTTTTATATGATTTTACATGGTTTTTACATATTTTTATATGGTAATTATTGAAAGGTTTTATATGGTTTTTACATGGTTTTAATATGGTAATTATTGTAAGGTTTTATAAGGTTTTTACATGGTTTTTATATGGTAATTATTGTAAGATGATGATGCTATATGATAATTATTGTAAGATGATGATGCTGAGATTGTGTTTCAATCAAAAGATTCACTCCTTTATAACTTTATAAGTCATCACATTGTTGTTCATTCGGTCCTAAAATTAGGCTCGAAAAGAGGTGCAGACAAGTAATATAAACTAGAAGATCAATCCACTCTGGTTAAATTGAAACTTATGCAAATTAAACTTGTAATTAGAATTACTAAGTTTACAAAAAACCCAAAGTTCTAAACTAAACATTACAAATTAAGAGAGGTTCAAAGGGTAAAGAAAGAGAGTTCATCTTGTTCATCAGGTTGCTTCTCCGGTGGTTGCTTCTCCGGTCACAGGTCTGGCCGTTGAATCTTCTCGGTGAAATCTAGCAGCAAAGTCTGGATCTTTCTCTGCAAGATATTCAAAGTAGGCATCATAACTATGCATCTTGTTTGAATTTTCTTCGGAGCAACCTACCAACAAAACAGAGACACACCAACAATTAGACAATGAAGATATATACAAAACAGAAACATAAACAATGAAGATACAAAACAAAGCATGTTTTACAAAACATAAACAATTAACTTACCATGTTTTAGACGGATCAATGGTTGACGGTAACAAGACATTCTCAAGCCACATATCTCTATACATTCGATATGAGTAAGAAATCACACAAACAAAGAAACGAAAAATTCATATCCAAAGCATTTCATATAACTATCCAAACATCTTCAAAGGAAATAAATAAAGAGAATAGACCATAATTTCCTTTTGTTCACTAAATGAGCAAGAATCTAACTTAATTCCTAACCAACAAAGAGGGGGAAACAAAAGCTTAAGAAACACTAGTAATT
Organism: Erysimum cheiranthoides; assembly: GCA_011420285.2. NCBI lineage: Eukaryota > Viridiplantae > Streptophyta > Magnoliopsida > Brassicales > Brassicaceae > Erysimum > Erysimum cheiranthoides. The sequence continues at coordinate 15,862,727 of CM022177.2, forward strand.
TCACATATCCAACATCCATTAACAACGAACCACCTCAAGCTACGGATTCGCTTCAAGCAATTCGTATAAAAAATGGCGAGAGAGAGAGGGAGAGAGGTGCGTACAGAGGATTGAGTGTCCCAGGCGAGCCAAACAGTAGAGAAATGGCCCCAACCGAGTTTGCTCGGATCGATTAGGTTTCCGATTTTGCCTTCAATTGGATGAAATTCGAAAGGGAGGTTCAACGAGGATGCGAAATCGGCGAGTCTCCGGCCAGTAGAAGCGAGTAGATCGGAGGAGGAGCCGAATCCGGTGATTCGAATAGATCGGAGTTTTCGAGGACGTGAAGCGAGGATGTGAAACAGAGCCATTAATTAGGGTTTGTTCATTAAGGATAGTTTGGTCTTTTTGACACAAAATGAGGGGCATTTTTACAAAGTGACAAAGTGAAAGGGCATTTTTGCATAAGGGCATGGCTGAAAGGGTATTTTTGCAAATCTCCCTAAACTTTTTGTTGACAAAAAATACACGACCAAATATTTTAAAAACCTTTTTATCCTCTAATTTGATAAACATTATTTCCGATATCAATAAAAATTATAGTATTAATTGAAATAAAATTACCAAGTAGTATTCGCAGCAACTTGAGACTGGTTCATTTTTGTTTATCGATAAACAACTTCTTTTTGTCAATACTGATGATTTTTTTTTTTTTTTTTTTTTTTTTGTCAAACGTCAATACTGATGATTTAAAAGAACAAAATACGTTTATTTTTGTTTTTGGCAGCACGTGAGTTGTTTATTATTAGGAGAGAAAAAAACTCGGCCCATTTTCATGCGAGTGATTCATGATTGCCCATCTAGCGTTTCTCAGGGTACAAACAAATCGAAGGTAACACCATTTTGTTAGTCAATCTAGAAAAGTATCTCTTGCAATGAAGATGTTTCCAGTCCCGCAGCTTCAGCTTCAGCTTCGCTGGAAACATAGAGTGCTTTGGCTCTTCGACGGAGATGGATGGCTTGGGGAGGCCGAGGCTGAGCATCGCCGGAGGAGGACTTAATGGAGGAACAGTCTCCTGCCGCTGAGTATTAATGGGAGTCCCTGGCTGCATCTCCCACTTGAACGGAATACCCTCTGATCTCCGTTCATCGTAGTATCCGACCGATGAGTTTCTCGAGATTGATGACCCTTCCTTGCATATATCCTTCTCCATAGTTAGGACCAACGATGCGAGTTATGCTGTGTTCTTGATTCGTATATGCGGTTCTTGGCTTGATGTTTTCGTTAGGAGAGACAGATTCTTGTCCGGTCGAGAAGATATATATGGGACGTAAGAATTCATGAATGATCAAGTTGATGTGTGATATTATATGTATCTCATGAGTTGATGATATGTATGATGTAATTAAGGGTTTTTGACTTTATATTATTCAATAGAAACTATTGCTTAATACTTCAATGACTCGATTGCTTTTGCACGGGCAAGGTACCATATATATATATATATATATATATATATATATTAATTATACCAACATGAATTAGAATTCATGTATCCAATAATTATTTTATTAAAAGATTACTCTGACCAGACAAGAACATGTAAAATAATAGTTTGTGCTAATATTATCGATCTATTACCATCCGAATTCAAAATCGTACATTGCATGTTGTTAGAAAAAAAAAAAGATTACTTTGAACCAAATACTCAATTTATGTGATTCTCACTATCATTATAGTTTTTATTCAGCCAATTACATATTGTTGATCTTAAAGATGTCAATAACGTCCTCTCTAATCAACCGGATTATATATCAGAAAAATTGATGGGTGTTTTATTCTTTACTATAAACTGCAAAAGTTAAGCATATAGTTTCTAGGACAATACATTAAAATTTTTGCCAAATCCATATATGTAAACTTTGATACGAAGCGCACGTTAGTAACTTTGATGTTGGACGGTTCATCGCATGTGAATGCTTACCCAATCTCTATATAGAGTAAAGACTCGCCAAACTTTGCGTCCTCTTTAATTACCAATTTGTCTGATCCTCTATCACTTGTACTAATAATTGTATTCACTAAAATAGATCTACCTATCATGAAATTTTCATTAAGGATGATATAGAAATACTTGATAATAAATAGTAACGACTAAACGAGTGGGTAAAAATATCTATATGAAAAAAGCAATCAAAAACACTTCTTCAAGAATGATGCAACATTGCTACAAAAAAGACATGTTTTGTTTGAAGGTTTGTGATATAGTGGTTGTATTAGTGCTCACTTCAATTCTGATTATGTGAGTATGTTAATTGCGAACGACCAAAAAAAATGACATTCTGTTCGCCTGTTGCAATCATTGACGTTACTTATGATTAAGATATGTTGCAATTTGGTTTGATTTTAACAGTATGTTGCAATCATTTAATGTCATGTACCAATCATGTCGGTTTCTACAAAAATCCTAGCAAAGACTTAGCATATCAATCTGGCTACCGACTTGGGTATGCATGGTCGTTACTCGTTAGCCACCTAAACTTATCAATCCAAATTCATGGCTTTTTGGATGTAACCCCAAAATTACACCCAAGCCCATATCATTCTCAACAAAGTCATGCTTAAAGGTCAAGATAACAATTACAAATCATGAGCATAAAAATAAGGAAATAATATTTTTTCAATTATCACAATGAGAATCTATTATTTGTAAGGATGTTTCTAGTATAGGGTACAGGCTTGAATCATTAAAGAATCAAAGTCAACCAGTCATGTGTCATTAGCTTAAGAATAACGTTTCCCTGAAAGCTTTGTGGTCTTAGTTGTGTGAATCCTGGAAGGAAGGTAAGCCCCATTCCTCTGGTTTGAAATCTAGCAGAGAGGCCAGAACTTGATCCGCTACACCGCAGTAGGACTTATCTAATCTTGGATCGGGTACCATTATCACATTCCTGCACACACACACACCATTCAAAGACAACGGTTTAGCTTTCTAGGGCTCAAACTGAACTATTAATTGCTCATCTACTGAGGGAACTTGAAAACTGTTACAAGAAATACACTTACATTCCGGCGTTTTTAGCCGCCTGGACTCCAGAAGGCGCATCTTCAAACACCAGAACCTTCCGTGGATCTACAGGACCGTCCTATGAAATCCGAAAGAAGAGGGAGACCTTAGTTTACAAACAATTCAGCTGTGTTTTATTTCGATACAGTGGTGTATTGGTGTTATATGTATAGTTTAAATGAACATCTGTACCTCAAATCTCCTGGATGCAGCAAGAAAGCCGTCTGGCGCGGGCTTCCCTTGCTTCACCTCTGGGTCATCTCCCCGCACTATGTGATGCATCAACGAAAAAAGCTCTCGGTGTCTTTGTGTTTTTAGATCAAAATGCCGTGTGTGGGTACTGTATTCAAGGGTACAAATCAGATCAGATATGCCAAATCGATAAATGCATAAAAAGAAGCTTAAAAAGCCATTTGCACTCTCAGTGATCTATTATTATAAGAAGGTGATGTGGTGATGCAGAAAGAGATACCCCGTGGCAATACAAATTGGAATTCCTTTCCCATGGAGATGTCTGAGAAGTCGGCTAGCTCCTGCATTACAGGACGAATACGGATTCATGACAGCGAACATAATTAAGATTAAGAAGGCTAGGCATTTGTATTCTTCAGTGACTAGTGAAGAGTATAAATCAGAGGCTGATTCAAATCTATTAAAACAAACTGAATTTAAAGACATGTATATTTTATCTATAGAAAAAACTATGGCCTAATCAACAGGGACTAGTGTTTATCTAGGTAAGCGAGGAATGCGGAGAATACCAGGCATTAGGTCACTAGTGGGGAAGAGATCTTGCAACATTGACTCTCTCTCAACAATGAAGTCTTCAGCAGAAAGAGAGTCACTGATTCCACATTCGTCAACAAAAAGCCTGGCTGCTTCAATCGCTTTTCTCCCCATCATCTTTGCCTTCAAAGACCAATCAAATGTTTTATTGTATCTAGCAAGTATCTTTTCCTGGACCTCCGTGTAAAACTTCTCAGTGTCTGCAAACAATTAGAAAAAAATAGTATAAGCTATGCTCACTGAGAGCGTTTAGGATCAGCAAGACAAAAAGTAATCACACAAATTTGTGTTTTTGTCAATGTGATATGACTTCATTTCTCGACTAAGACTTGATATAATTTTCCACTTTCTTATAGACCAATCGGAACTTGTCGGATCAATGTTGCTTTAAAAAAGCCTTAAGTTTCCAAATTCAGACCAGTTTCAATCTAGTTTTTGACTGTTACTATAATCTTGTCAGTTTATTTAAATAATATTAGTCGCATCAAACAGATAACTCGTGAAATTAAAAACAAAAAATCACTACCATTAACAATAATGCCAGTTACACAAATCAAGCAAAAGAGCAAAGATGAAAGAAGACGACGAAGATACCGAGAAGGAGACCATCCATGTCGAATATGACGTGAGTGATCGATCCTCTGCCGGCGTCAGTGACGGTGGCGTTGACAGCAGCGGCAGGGGTCGACATCGTCGCAGCAAATCGAAGATTTACTGAAGCTCCGATCACTGGTTTCTGAGGAAAACCTTTGGGAAAGGAAGAAATGGAGATCGGAATCTTATTAGAAGAAGATCGGAAAGGGTTTGTTAGAGCAACGAATCTAGTCGGAGTTGCTAATAACATAGTTTGATACTTTGATGAATTGACCTGTGACGTATATATACACGTCACTTCTAACCGGGCTTTTAAATTGATTCGGACTTCTTAATTGGGCTTGATTTCGATCCTGGCCTGTGGCTCATAATTTAGAGGTTTCGAACGGTGACGTTTCATAAATGTCTTTAAAGTATAGAAAAGTGGCTTGAGAAAAATATACTTAAAAAAAAAAGATGAAAAAAAGATGATATTGTAATGTGTTGTGTTGAAAAGCAAAAGATACCGCTTTTCAACAAAAGATCAATTAGACTTTTGTTGAAACAAAAAATAAATAAACTTATGTGGAGTTGAAAAGCAAGAAATATCCGTTTTGAAAATATATACTATATTTGGAATTCTTTCTCAATCCAAAATCGGAAAAAATCTAACAAATTTTAGTATCTCATTAATTTTGGGAAACTAATTATTTTGATTCGAACAAACTTCTCTACCCTTATAAGATTGGATAATGCGAATTTGATACAAATAGGTCAGATAAACGAGATCTAAAATGCACATGTCTAAGAAAAATTGAGAAGCAAAGAAAAGTAAAAGTGTGAGTCCACGTCAGATGTTAAAATGGGCTTAGGAAGTCTTATAAGTATAATTTTCTCGCCTTTTCCGACAAAAGCCTAATGTACATGCATCACCTCCAACTCACTTCTAAATCAAATCTTCCTTTAATTTCTCACCGAATCCAAAAAATAAAAGGTACTTAAATATCAAAATCTCCCCTTTTCGATTCGTCTTTTTGGATATTTTCTTGAACAAAATTATTATTTCACGACATCTTTGCTATTTTACCTCTTCCGGAAACCTCAACTCTTTAGTCTTTAGAGACATCTAAATTTAACCATATTAGCGAATAAACATACTATACTATTTTATTATCTATGCATCATAATACACTCATATGTCAATTAATAGAGTCGATGGACAGATCCAGTTTGGTTGATCAACTGACAGAAACATAAACTTTTTTGCTTATATATAATTGTGTATATATTCAAAATAAAGTAAGAAATATATTATAGCTACACGATTATATTATGACGAAATTTTAGATGGTGAGGTCCACTAGTCCAACAATGCTAAGAAAATCCAAAAAAACAGATGTAAAATTGTAAGGCTAAACCATTTGTCCTTTGTTTGTACTTTGACATTGACAAGGCATTGATCTTATCCAATGGACTATCTCTTTTAATTTTACGACAAACTAATTCCTTTTACTTGATCAGAAAAAAAAAAAAGCAAACCATTTAATCAGGAAATTTTGTGTCTCTTGCAAACCAATTGGTATCTATCCACGATAATCATTCCGTGGTAACATATCAACCAATAATTGCCCACAAATATGTGTGATAACATATTCACGGTAATTAGATGTTCTCTGAAACGTTAAGATGTCATGTGTGTTTGATAACCTAAAGTATCTACAAAAAACACTAATGTTGGATGGAAAAAAACTAAAAAAGAATGTTTTGGAGTTATGAAAGTGCACAGTTAAGAAAACGGTATACTCTATACTCTCACATAAATAAGACATCTATATACGCAACTAACCCTAACATATGATAGATAAGACATCCCAAGTTAGTTTATGAGTTATTATAATAAACACCATATCATATGCTAGTGGTAACCAATGAATCTCTTTGCATTCTCCGATCCCCACATACAAAAATCTTAATCACCACCACTTGCTTATTTTAATTAACTCTCTAGCTCTTTCTATCTCTCTTATTCTTCTCTCACTTTAGCTTACTTCAAAAAGTTAACTACCTGAGAAAGAGAATAATAAGAAAGATCACACAACTTTCACATTGTGTAAACATAGAATGTTAGAAACCTAATTAAGAACAATGAAACAAATAAACACTTAATAATCTTCACTACTTTTGCAAATGTTATCCTCAATCTCTTCTTCTTCTCCTCCGTTCTCTTCTGCATAAGGACTGTCCAAAGCCCTCTTCTCCTGCTCTTCCAAATTCCCGTTTTGATCCCTCAATTTCCCATTATTCTCATTTCTCTCCGCTCTACTTCTCAAATGCTCCAAAAGCTCCCTCACAGCTCTCTCTTTGTCCCTCCGGTTCTTAATCAGAGCCTCACTTACGTCAGCCGGGGTAATCTCAGCCCTATCCACCACTTCCTTCAGCTCCTTTAAAACGTCATCGTTTAGATCTTCTTCCCCGTATCCCAAGTAATTCCTCAGCAAGATCTTGATCGAAGGAAACGTACAGTAGCTCATGTGTATATGCATATCCATTCTTCCACTTCTGAGCAATGCAGGATCAAGCTTCTCGATGTGATTCGTCGTGAACACAAAGATCCTCTCGCTGCCACAACAGGACCAAAGCCCATCAGTGAAATTCAGCAACCCGGAAAGCGTTATCGTGTTCCCATTGCCGGAACCCTCGCTTAAACCGGACCCGGTTAACGTCTCCGGTTGATTGTAGCTCCCATTGCTCTGCTTCTTGTTCCGATTCGTTAAATTGATGGAGCAATCAATGTCCTCGATCACGATTATCGACTTAGAGCTCGTCTTCATCAACAGTTTCCTCAATTCTGAATTGCTTTTGACCTCAGTGAGCTCGAGATCATAGATGTCG